>OU795037.1:83777991-83816680 GCA_917208275.1 Patella pellucida
TTTGTTTTTACCAGCATCTGTATGTACTCGGTCGGCTTCGTAAGAATAGAGAAACAGATCAGCAAGCAACGGTGCACAGTTGGTGCTCATTGGGATGCCAAACTTGCTACCCTTGTAAAATGACACGATTATTATTATTATTATTATTAACCACTTGCTGATATATTTCCCCTCCAAATTCAACAAAGATGTTATCAATTAAAAAGACAACATCTGAATTATCTTGATGGCCGTGTATTTGTTTTTTGAATCACTGTGATACTTAACGAAATACATGTATGTAAAATTATAATTAACAACTAAATATTGATATCTAGCAGTACCCGATTTAGAGGAAAAGACACTGTGAATAATGTCTTTCAACCGGGCTTTTAATTTACAATGGGGAATTTTAGTGTACAAAGTAGAAATGTCAAATGTTTGAATAGATGACACTGAAGCAAGGGATCGAGATTGCAAACCACCAAGTAATTCTTTGGAATTTTTTAATATCCACATTTGATTTACACCACTTCGAGAGTATACTTTGTCACAGTATTTTTGATATCCTCTTTAACAACCGTAAGTATAGATGTTAATACCTTTGAAAGTGGTTTTGTGGAACAACGGGATGAATCTGCTATAAAACGTTGCTTGTAGGGATTTTTATGTAATTTAGGTATCCAATACAACAAGGGCAAATCTGTTTAGGTAGTCCAACATAGAGTACCAAATGAAGTGATTTGTGATTTGATATAATTTAATCTTTACTAAGCGTAGATCGTTTATATGTAGCACTGTCGATTGGTTTCCCAAAATTAAGTTCTTTGAACAGACAGTCAAAATAATGTCGTTTACATACAAACACTATATTATTGGACGCCTTGTCAGCAGGACTTATGACATAATTCATGCAAGGCATTGAGATTTTAAACAATGCTAACATCATTGAAAATAGACTTAGGCCTTGTGTCAACTGACAAACGCTGCATGTATATTCTTCGTTTAAGTAAACGACTGATCGGCTTAGTCCAATCAGAGAGAGTATCCGAGATAACATGTTCGCTCTTGGCCCATGATCTAGCGTAGTTCTCTACGGCATACATAATAAGTTTGAAATTTAGATCCCATGAAAATGGTTGCGGTTCCCGGTATTTGGGTCCTTTGGACAAAATTTCACGTAGCATATTATTCTGGACTATGTTCAAATCACCAGTGACAACATGTCTAGCTCGCGGGTAAAGAAAGGATGACGTAGAGCAAGAACATGGTAGAGGGTTATTATATGAATCTATTGCATTTATGTCAGATAATGCGTTTCTGTAATTAAATATTTTGGATGCAATGGGTTTAGTATAAGTATAAGAAATAGTATAAACAAAGTTCTTCACCCGCCATGTTGTTTTTACGCGTTCAAGACATTTCGTCTGCTACCATCTCACAATACTTAATTACTACTTCTGACACTCTCTGTCGTTTTTTTTTTGAGAGGGGGGTGGCCTAGTTGTCTAGAGTGCCGCGCTTCGACCTCTTCGACCTTCGACCTTCGACTTGTTTGAAACTCTTTAAATATAGAACAAAAAGCCATGGACCCGAGCTGCAACCCGGTATATACAAAACAGTACATGACTTTAAAGGGTAACCATTTCTTCTCTATTTTTTTAATTCGGTATTATAATAATTTTGCAAAAATAAATGTGAAGCTATAAAGCAAATATTTTTGATGATAAGTGAACTTTTAAAACCAAATAGGAGACAGACCACCATTAAATTTCACTATCTGGGTGCCCACAAATTGTAGTTCGTCTACTTATAGCAATTCGCCCATCGTCTCTTTTCTTCCCCTTTGCATGCCCATTAATATTTTCTGCCAAGTTTTGGTAAATATTCTTGATTTTGAGGAGAAAGGATAACTGAGTTATCAGGTTGGCTACGGTGATATGTACGGCAACTAGTTACATGTTTTGAGTATGCTTTTTCAAGTTTGTGCATCTCAAAAAATTGGTGGTCAACCTCATACAAATTTTAGTGCAAAGACATGGCCATTTGTTCCTCTGTCTATAGTGAATAGCATTTAGCCCAACAAAAATTTGTGTACTCAAAAATTAAGCTTTAATTGATGGACTTCAAACACAACAAATTTAATTTTTGTACCATTTTAATATATATATAGAATCATGAGTGAAAAATTACGGTTAATATACAAAGCTAATAGAGATAATATTAGATGATCCAAATACTAACCCAAACGTAACTGATATAAAAACAACCATTTTTTTTTTCCACGGAGATCTGTGTACTCAGTCATATGATACAATAATACAACAAAACACAAAAAGGTGTCGTTCGGACTTTTAACCGAGAGTAAAATTTGGGTCAACACAGCCTATTCCACATTGTGTAGCACAGCATTTCTTAGCACCCGGACAATTATCATCAGACTTGCAATCGTTTTGGTAAATAAGACAAGGTAATGAGGCAGGTTTAGGTGGACATTGACCTGGAAACATAATAATATTTTCAAAAAATTATTTCTAAATTATTTAAATATGTACTGATTACGTCATCATATTCAATAATATATTTAATGTGGCCTTCCTTTCAGATGGTTATCCCATTATATACTGTGACAAAAATCAAATAGACAGAGATTCCCAGTTCATGAATCAAATTAAGTTTGAAATTAACTGAAATGAAATGAGGTTAACGTCCTACTTTTCTGCACCAACCAGAGTACTGAATCATACAGTGTTTTATGATGACAGTGGTGCTGTAGCCTACGGTTATTTCTAATTCCAACTTTCGATGGCCCTCGATTCTGCACCACTGACAAGGGAAAACCACGCCGGAAAATCTGGAAGAACATTCTCGGCCAACACTGGGGTCAAACCCCGGACCACCTAACTCACTGAGTCACCATGGCTCCCAAGATATAATTAAACCAAATCAAAGCGTTCTTATCTTTTTAAACAAATGCTTGAATTGATTTTAAATATACATGTATTACAGCGAAATAATGGGAGATTAGATAAAGAGCTAACAGTTATCGCTATAATAGTTAAAAAAATAAATAATTTAAATGGAATATGCTGAAACTTTCTTTCAAATTACTTCGCTTTAAGCTGTGAAATCCTTATTTTAATATCACTGTAGTCGCGATTGTCATTGGGACAGTTGGTACGGTAATAAACGAAATCTCGGTTTATCCATTTTAATGGTTAATCGCCAACGGTCTTTGAACCTGTGGGAAATGGAACCAATCAGATTTGCATCGAGAGTTGGTTATGGTCTTGTCATGTAAATAAATGTCTAATAACTAGTTTATATAACATTTAAGGCCTAAATAAAGATCTATAATAGGAAAATTTTAAACTCTTGCATAATGCTTGTTTAATATACTTGTTGAAGCATTCCATACAATGATGATAATGATTTTTATTTATTCAATGTATTTCAAAGTGACGGAGAAAAACTAAAACAACAAGTGTTATTCGCGAATTTGTAACTGCGCTCCTTCATAAAGTGGATGTTATACAATAAGTTCACATCTAACTGATGTTATTTTCTTCTGTTTTTTAAAGTACATAACGTTCATGGAAAAGTTTTCCGATTATAAATAGAATAACTTTGAAGTCAAGTGCACGCGATACACTCTGTTCTAAAATACTTTTTTTCCGACGATATTTCAATAGGCACCTGCAAAATATTTCAATATTTATATGCCGTAAAGAACCAGAGTTACAGAGGAGAACCAAAAGAAAGAAGCGGACAGCAAAAAGGTGAGAAAAAATGTTTGTGCAATATAGAGACAGTTAAGCATTGGGGACCAAAAGGAGGATAAGAGGATGGGGTATAATTATCAAAGGTCTTATATTAAAGTGAGTGTAAAACAATTAACCTAAAATGATGATAACAGATATCACGTCTAACAAAGTTCCCACCAATCTCATTAAAATATAGATCTATATTTCGTTTCGTTTTTTTTATACTTTCGGTGGCCTACTCTAAATAAAGACTTGTCTCGGTCACCCTGAACCCCCTAGTCTTCAACGTACGGAGGGTCTGGGTCTGTTGTCAATTTTTGACAAAACTTACTGGTTAATCTACCACATAACAAAACCAATCTCCCGGTTACGCATGGGCAATGGAACCTTTTGGTATAAAGTCTCGGTAAGTCATAGATATTATGAAGCCGGAGAAAATAGCATGAATCGCGATGAAGAATTAAGAAGATTGTGAGTGTCATTGTTGACAAGCGAGATGTTTTGATAGATTCAGTACGTGGTAACTTAAAAGACTGGATAATCCAGACAATGACTGTCTTACCGTCAAATTTTGAAGATCCATCCAGACTAATATTCGTAGAATATTTGTTTGGATGATAGAGACTAAATAAAGCCTGTGAAAAACGAAACGAAATTGGATCTGTGTTGTAATCAGATTGGGTTCCCACTATCACGATTCAAGCTACTGCTACGACAGAGAATTCGTGGTCCTTACTGCGCTGCTGCGACCACACGGTGACCACAAAAGATCCCCGGCAAATGTGAATACAACGCGAGAAAATTTCCAAATATTATAAACTTGAGAAAAGCCACGTTCTCACAGCTTTTCAGGTCAGATCGCAGAATCTTGGAGTTTGCTGTAGCACGCGCGGTATATGATTTTTTCTCCACCACGCTTTTACCACGCTTATAGCGATCTTGATGCGCTCTGAGATCATTTCCCGTAGCAGCACAATTAGGACACCATCCCGGCTTGACGGGGGTATAACGCATCGCACGACAATGGGAACCCAGCAGTACTAGACTGTAAGACGGAAAATGTTACCAGATGTCCATGATTTAGGTGTTAGTCAGTGCTCAAAGCCAGTAACCCATGTACCTCGGTTTGTTCTTTGAAGTGGTCGCCTACATCGTTTACCACACGTCAATTGGCAACATTTACGACTGCCTCGACATCCACTATCATTCTTGCAAAGGTCTCTTCTAAATATGCATCTGAACCTGAACCTGAAGCGAACATTTCTGCAGACACCTAAGAATCACAAACATTTAAAATACATATGGTCGCCTACATCGTTTACCACACGTCAATTGGCAACATTTACGACTGCCTTGACATCCACTATCATTCTTGCAAAGGTCTCTTCTAAATATGCATCTGAACCTGAACCTGAAGCGAATATTTCTGCAGACACCTAAGAATCACAAACATTTAAAATACATATAGACAGCTTCTGTTGTGGTCTAAGATGAAGTAAAACAATAGTTGTAAAGACGGTAGATAATGCAAAGCTATTGCGGTCGACCTTAATCTAATCCCCACCCCCTCAATGTATAATGAAACGTAAATCCCAAAATATATTTATAGTAAGCTACGGTAAATTAATAAATAAGGTTATTCTACCGTAAAATCATAAATAAGGTTTTTCTACCATAAATTAATAAATAAGCTTATTCTACCGTAAAATAACAAATAAGGTTTTTCTACCGTAAATTAATATATAAGCTTATTCTATCGTACAATCACAAATAAGGTTTTTCTACCGTAAATTAATAAATAAGCTTATTCTACCGTAAAATAAAAAAAAAAGGTTATTCTACAGTAAATTAATACATCGGGTTATTCATAGAATTGTGTTGTCTTACCTGGTTTTGTAGTCTCTTTTGGTGCTTCTGTTGCTGTAACACAACGGTTAAAGGAAAGTTACACGAATAACGGAAAATCCACTATGATAACGGGTGACATGATATCAAATGGTGTTTAACGTAGCTAATGAAAACTGACTATGATAATTAAAACTATTCACGGTTATACGAAAACAAAAAGTTATAGATTCGCGTCAATTTGAAATAAGATATTGCATTATATTTCTTAAAGTGAAACCATAACTATCTAATTCAACGATTTACTACTATTTGTATTTCTCCACCAAAGACAGACATTGCTTGTGCCGCGTGTGTGCAATTACCCCCATTGAACCATGTAACTTTCCATTCTGTGTCAGATGACGCATTGCATATTATCAGTACCAGTCTTCATTACTTATTGCTTGTTTAAGTTAAAAACGAAAAATGACCCAAAGCCTTTTGTAAACACACGCGTTATTGTGTATTTTCTGTGCAACCGTTTCGTTGTCGTGTAGTACATTCTAAAACTGATATCGTATTCTATCAAAGTTCAATAAGCTACAACGCATCTATAATCCAACGTCGGGAGGGGGGATTACCCATTAAATTAATATAATATTGTGTTTTACATAACAGCAAGTCAAGGTCTACAGATGGAAATACAGTAGATGTTTTACCTGGTGCAGGTTTACAGGTACATGAAGGACAACCATTAGCATCGTTTTCTACACCATGTTCACATGGTCAAGGGCATGGATATGGAAGACACTCGACTAAATTAATAAATAAATTTACTTATATAATATCCGAGAAACAACACGAGAGTCTAAATCTTACAAATATATGAACAGTGAAATCTGTTATAGACTAACCAATGGTGAAAGAAATTTGTTGTTTACATATTGACTAGTGAGCCGTGTCCACCAATCTGGCCCACCAGTCATCCAAACCACCCAAACCTGTTGAGCTAGTTCGGGACAAACCATACACTGGAATATCCACGCTCTACCGCGGATAAAGCTATATAATATTATGATCTCTAGTAGTATATATAACCACCTGGGACTTCCAAATCAGGAATGAAATGGTCATAAGTATCCATAACATTGTTTTACACCGACGGATTCTTAGAAACGAAACCGTGATGTTCTTCTATTCTTTTTCCGACCTCTGTAGTTATTTAACTGGAGGCGCTAGTCATGAAGTTGGATTATTAATCTCGGAGATATTCAGGGCCCACCAGTTTAAATCCGTCAATAATGCCTTGCCCTAATGTAATGGTAAGCTAAAAATTCAGCCTAAAGACCTGAAGCTATCGGATTTGAGTCCAAATAAAATACCGAAATGTATCCCAGAATTTTGTTTTCGTTTATCAACACTTAATTAACCTATAAATTATTGTAGAGCAATGACCTCGACCATTTTGTTTCTTTTTTACCCATATTAATCACACACTGAAAAAAAAACTTGTGTTGTCTCTGAACACCAGTTGTTTTGTTAAAACTAATCTACACAAATCTTGTGTTGTTTTGCATTGCAATAACACAAATTTGTGTAGATTTATAAAATCTTGTGTGCTTTGTTCATAATAATATGTATAGGCCTACCGTCAGCGATTTGTTTTCTTTTAAAAAGTCTGAATTCGGGAGTTTAAGAAAAGTTCCGAAAATTAGATGCTGTTCTTCACTGGAAGGGTGTGGTTACTAATTAATCAGACAATTGTCAGACAGACTTGAATGTTAATTGGTGTTAAACTGTCTGTATAGTTAAAATGACTGACTGTCTTTTTTATTGGTCCAATAAACTGATGTAGATTAAAAGAATATATAGTGTACATGTGATTTTCAACACCCCGGTGTTTTCGAAAATTTACCCAATCTGCATGAAAATAAAATTACTAAAACTCTTACTAATATAATTGGTTGATGTAATCGAAATTGGACAGTATTGGTTAACTGAAAAGTAACCAATTATATTAAATTGATCGTCCAGGTCTATCTCATAATCGATTTATACTTCATAATTCATTGTATACGACACCACCTCGGTGGACGCGGACGTAAAACACATCTAACTCACACATATCTATACTTTATTCTGTACGACAAATTATTTCTTTGATAAAAGATATCTCATCTGAATGTAGTTACTGGTACGGTACATTTTGCCAAGACTCTAAGAGTGAAGTTAGCATCAAAAAAGTGCGTTAGCAGTGATATTTTTGAAAATTATAATGGTCACAGTACACAGAATACCAGACCGCAGGTTTGTAATTTATTACAAAAAATAAAATCGTGTATTTTATTCAGCATCGATATATTGCTTCTATGTATACTAATAATTTGTTTCGTTTAAAACAAACAAGTCAGATCCAGATTGCACCGGAAGTGTGTATTTATATGGGTGAAATGGCGGACGTAAAACACATCTAACTCACACATATCTATACTTTATTCTGTACGACAAATTATTTCTTTGATAAAAGATATCTCATCTGAATGTAGTTACTGGTACGGTACATTTTGCCAAGACTCTAAGAGTGAAGTTAGCATCAAAAAAGTGCGTTAGCAGTGATATTTTTGAAAATTATAATGGTCACAGTACACAGAATACCAGACCGCAGGTTTGTAATTTATTACAAAAAAATAAAATCGTGTATTTTATTCAGCATCGATATATTGCTTCTATGTATACTAATAATTTGTTTCGTTTAAAACAAACAAGTCAGATCCAGATTGCACCGGAAGTGTGTATTTATATGGGTGAAATGGCGGATGAGCTAGATAATTTAAAGGCTCCGGTAATTCAGTAATCTAATTAATCTGTCTTAATTTTTCTAAAATCGTACTTGATTATTATTAGTTGTTGGGCGCTACATCGTTGTTCAAATACTTATAATTGCAAGAAACCCCCGACTACCAGCAGATAAGAATCGGCCTGAATTACATACGGGTCTCTTGACCGCCATCTTTGATTTTTATAGACGTTCGTGAAAAATGAGAAATACATAACATGTAAATCCAGGTAGGCCCTATGGGGCATGGGCTGTACAAACTTTTGTGTTTTTGTTTAGAATGTAATCTTATTTGTGTATAAAAAAAACCCCACAAACAAATCAGCCTTTTATATCAATGTGTAATATTATTAGACTTAGGCCTGCTGATTCAGAAATAGTCTAAAAGTCTTGTCTTCTGAGGTTTCTCTTTTACTCTTTATTATAAATTCGTTATTTTTTTTTCAGTCATTAATGTTAGCATGTAGATCTACTCTACAAAGAAAAACCGGTAATAATTTTCTTTTAGGCCTATATTGTTTTATTATTGCACAATAATTGTTATTGTATGCAATACTAATATAGTTCTGAGAAAAGAATTTATCAGGTAGGTACTACATGTCATGTCGGTTGAAAGTTAACTAAACTTGGCAGTGTCACAAACTATGCCCTTGTATAAAATTGGTTGAATCAAGTCGGTCCATGCAATGTATATGTCCTAGAATCAAGTAGCACCGTTTGTCTTCTTCCGTTTCATCCCTTTTGCTTGCTGGATGCTGTCTCATTCTATAACTATTAGTATTACATACCGGTAGACCTACCTTTGTCTGTTGTGTTATATTATATTAATTCTGCATAAACTTAGTCTCTATAGATATAGGCCTATATGTTTTTTCTTCAATCGAATCGTTTTGAGTTGCATAAATAGGCCCTACTCCAACAAAATAGTATCATAGCCACTTGTTTATGTTCATAATTTTCGTCCTTTTCTATTTTGTCCCTAGACACAGATCTGAGTGAATCGACAGAGGTTTGATTGCCTGACATTACAAATTGTTGAAAAAAACCCGAGCCGGAGCGTCGAGAGCAGGTAAAATCGAGTCTTCAAAAGGCATTGCATTCCTGTTATTTTTTTTAATTATATATTGTCTGGTACCGGTATGACATAATGTAGGCCTACGCATAAATATACGGTTAAAAGGTCAGATTCCTGTGGTTGGATAGATCCTTTATACTTACTGGCGCTAGGTAATTCAAGACTAAAATATGGTTCAATATTTTTTAGATGAATTGCTTGCGCGTAGGGGTATATGACAAAGGGAGGAAACCGGAGGTCTGGGGAAAACCCACTAGGCTGGACAGTCGAATTCCTAGTCACATTCAAGTGGGGAATCACATAAATGTACATGTATGGCCTATTTCAATTATGATGTTTTGTTCTAAAGAAAGTGCAGACTTAAATCTTCAGGGCTGGGCAAGCTAGCCGAAGGATTTGGCTGAATCAAACAACACTAAAATTCACCTAGTGTGTCAACTAACATTTGCCCGAATCAAACATGTTTGATATATTTGTCCGAATTATATATTTGATGTATGTGCACAGACAGAGAATCTTATGTCTAGTAGATCGCAGGTAGATATGACTGCCTCATCTGTGGGGAGCGACAGTGGCCAAGTGGATAAGACGCTGGCTCACATTTTTTGGAGGTTGCAGGTTTGCTCACAATGTTGGCTATGAAAATTCAGGAAAGAGGGCTTGACAGGGACAGCTGTTAAGTCAGTCAGATTGAACAAAAAACGTGGTCCCGTGTACACATTGACGTGCATGTAAAAGAACCATTGGCAGTTGGAATTTGATATAAGAGTAGGCCTTAGGGTCATGATATTGGGCAAAATTTAACTCATAGTCATAGCACACTGTATGGCATAAGCCCAACTTCATTAGCCCAGTCGGTGCTGAACAGTAGTATGCTAATTTCGCTTTTTTTTTCATTTCGTCTCAGCTGTGACAAATGGGGGATCACATGGCTAAGTGGGTAAGGCGCTGGCTCACTAACTTGGAGGCCGAGTGTTCGATCCTTGCATTGGCTGAAAATTTTATAAAATCTTGTGTGCTTTGTTCATAATAATATGTATAGGCCTACCGTCAGCGATTTGTTTTCTTTTAAAAAGTCTGAATTCGGGAGTTTAAGAAAAGTTCCGAAAATTAGATGCTGTTCTTCACTGGAAGGGTGTGGTTACTAATTAATCAGACAATTGTCAGACAGACTTGAATGTTAATTGGTGTTAAACTGTCTGTATAGTTAAAATGACTGGCTGTCTTTTTTATTGGCCCAATAAACTGATGTAGATTAAAAGAATATATAGTGTACATGTGATTTTCAACACCCCGGTGTTTTCGAAAATTTACCCAATCTGCATGAAAATAAAATTACTAAAACTCTTACTAATATAATTGGTTGATGTAATCGAAATTGGACAGTATTGGTTAACTGAAAAGTAACCAATTATATTAAATTGATCGTCCAGGTCTATCTCATAATCGATTTATTGAGATAATCGTTCTCCAAGTTATCTATACTTCATAATTCATTGTATACGACACCACCTCGGTGGACGCGGACGTAAAACACATCTGGTACGGTACATTTTCCCAAGACTCTAAGAGTGAAGTTAGCATCAAAAAAGTGCGTTAGCAGTGATATTTTTGAAAATTATAATGGTCACAGTACACAGAATACCAGACCGCAGGTTTGTAATTTATTACAAAAAAATAAAATCGTGTATTTTATTCAGCATCGATATATTGCTTCTATGTATACTAATAATTTGTTTCGTTTAAAACAAACAAGTCAGATCCAGATTGCACCGGAAGTGTGTATTTATATGGGTGAAATGGCGGACGTAAAACACATCTAACTCACACATATCTATACTTTATTCTGTACGACAAATTATTTCTTTGATAAAAGATATCTCATCTGAATGTAGTTACTGGTACGGTACATTTTGCCAAGACTCTAAGAGTGAAGTTAGCATCAAAAAAGTGCGTTAGCAGTGATATTTTTGAAAATTATAATGGTCACAGTACACAGAATACCAGACCGCAGGTTTGTAATTTATTACAAAAAAATAAAATTGTGTATTTTATTCAGCATCGATATATTGCTTCTATGTATACTAATAATTTGTTTCGTTTAAAACAAACAAGTCAGATCCAGATTGCACCGGAAGTGTGTATTTATATGGGTGAAATGGCGGATGAGCTAGATAATTTAAAGGCTCCGGTAATTCAGTAATCTAATTAATCTGTCTTAATTTTTCTAAAATCGTACTTGATTATTATTAGTTGTTGGGCGCTACATCGTTGTTCAAATACTTATAATTGCAGGAAACCCCCGACTACCAGCAGATAAGAATCGGCCTGAATTACATACGGGTCTCTTGACCGCCATCTTTGATTTTTATAGACGTTCGTGAAAAATGAGAAATACATAACATGTAAATCCAGGTAGGCCCTATGGGGCATGGGCTGTACAAACTTTTGTGTTTTTGTTTAGAATGTAATCTTATTTGTGTATAAAAAAAACCCACAAACAAATCAGCCTTTTATATCAATGTGTAATATTATTAGACTTAGGCCTGCTGATTCAGAAATAGTCTAAAAGTCTTGTCTTCTGAGGTTTCTCTTTTACTCTTTATTATAAATTCGTTATTTTTTTTTCAGTCATTAATGTTAGAGTGTAGATCTACTCTACAAAGAAAAACCGGTAATAATTTTCTTTTAGGCCTATATTGTTTTTATTATTGCACAATAATTGTTATTGTATGCAATACTAATATAGTTCTGAGAAAAGAATTTATCAGGTAGGTACTACATGTCATGTCGGTTGAAAGTTAACTAAACTTGGCAGTGTCACAAACTATGCCCTTGTATAAAATTGGTTGAATCAAGTCGGTCCATGCAATGTATATGTCCTAGAATCAAGTAGCACCGTTTGTCTTCTTCCGTTTCATCCCTTTTGCTTGCTGGATGCTGTCTCATTCTATAACTATTAGTATTACATACCGGTAGACCTACCTTTGTCTGTTGTGTTATATTATATTAATTCTGCATAAACTTAGTCTCTATAGATATAGGCCTATATGTTTTTTCTTCAATCGAATCGTTTTGAGTTGCATAAATAGGCCCTACTCCAACAAAATAGTATCATAGCCACTTGTTTATGTTCATAATTTTCGTCCTTTTCTATTTTGTCCCTAGACACAGATCTGAGTGAATCGACAGAGGTTTGATTGCCTGACATTACAAATTGTTGAAAAAAACCCGAGCCGGAGCGTCGAGAGCAGGTAAAATCGAGTCTTCAAAAGGCATTGCATTCCTGTTATTTTTTTTAATTATATATTGTCTGGTACCGGTATGACATAATGTAGGCCTACGCATAAATATACGGATAAAAGGTCAGATTCCTGTGGTTGGATAGATCCTTTACACTTACTGGCGCTAGGTAATTCAAGACTAAAATATGGTTCAATATTTTTTAGATGAATTGCTTGCGCGTAGGGGTATATGACAAAGGGAGGAAACCGGAGGTCTGGGGAAAACCCACTAGGCTGGACAGTCGAATTCCTAGTCACATTCAAGTGGGGAATCACATAAATGTACATGTATGGCCTATTTCAATTATGATGTTTTGTTCTAAAAAAAGTGCAGACTTAAATCTTCAGGGCTGGGCAAGCTAGCCGAAGGATTTGGCTGAATCAAACAACACTAAAATTCACCTAGTGTGTCAACTAACATTTGCCCGAATCAAACATGTTTGATATATTTGTCCGAATTATATATTTGATGTATGTGCACAGACAGAGAATCTTATGTCTAGTAGATCGCAGGTAGATATGACTGCCTCATCTGTGGGGAGCGACAGTGGCCAAGTGGATAAGACGCTGGCTCACATTTTTTGGAGGTTGCAGGTTTGCTCACAATGTTGGCTATGAAAATTCAGGAAAGAGGGCTTGACAGGGACAGCTGTTAAGTCAGTCAGATTGAACAAAAAACGTGGTCCCGTGTACACATTGACGTGCATGTAAAAGAACCATTGGCAGTTGGAATTTGATATAAGAGTAGGCCTTAGGGTCATGATATTGGGCAAAATTTAACTCATAGTCATAGCACACTGTATGGCATAAGCCCAACTTCATTAGCCCAGTCGGTGCTGAACAGTAGTATGCTAATTTCGCTTTTTTTTTCATTTCGTCTCAGCTGTGACAAATGGGGGATCACATGGCTAAGTGGGTAAGGCGCTGGCTCACTAACTTGGAGGCCGAGTGTTCGATCCTTGCATTGGCTGAAAAAGTTCATCTCGATTTTCTGGCGTGCTCTCCTTGTCAGTGATGCAGAACTGAGGGCCTGAAAAGGACAGCTGTCTAGTCGATTGGATTGGACGAAAAACCTAGGTCCTGTGTACACATTGGCGAGCACGTAAAAGATTCCTTGGCAGTTGGAATTCGATATATGTATGGCGTATGTCTGTCTTCCATTAGCCCAGGTTAGGTGCATAACAGTAGGATGTTAAACCCCATTTCATTTCATTTCTGTGACAAAGTAAACCAACACATTACACATACAATGTAGTTAAATTAAAACTTTTATCTTTTAACTGTTGAGTCAGTTTAATTCAACTAATACATAGTATTTTTTTTCTCTCGGTTAACTACATCGGAAAGAACGAGACAGTTGGAAATAGTTATTCATATTGTGGAAACTTTTCCTCACAGAGCTTGATAATCAGGCAAAACGTAAGTAACATGCATATTTGTATTTTTAATCAGGAACGTGTTTGGTAATCTAGTTGTTCTTGTTGGTGAAATGCCTAGGGCTCTGCTATTTCAAGTACTTTGCATGCTTGATTTTTGACAATCACATCATTTGATTTTCTTCAAGTTGTTATATGTGTATTTACAGTAAATAGCAGTATAAAATGATGGACAATATTTTACTTTTCAAATAGATTTTAAAAGGTAATATCCAATTTGTTATCGATTGAAAAAAAATATGTATGGACCTTAAAAATTATTAGACATTGCCAAATAAATAGGCTCTGCCATAATGTATTGGAGAATCTGGAATTGGAGACACAATACATGTATGAACCCATTTAGTCAAGCCCACATCGCCACGACTTGCCCAGATTCTGCCCAACGCAACGTCTTGTCTCAGATAATCAGTCCACGACCATGATTCAATCGATTTCTGTCACGCATGGCCCGTTGGCCCGACTGAGCATGTTCAATCGTAGTCAGACGCAGTCGTAACCCATCGTGTTTGTGTTGACACTCACATGACACGATCAATTGTCTTACTGTTGTTTAGCCAATCAGAGAGTAGCATTTAGTCATGTGACTGTGCAGGTCATGCGCTCGTTTTCCCAGGGAAAATCGAGATGGCAGATTTTTGAACAGAAGAGTGAGAGGATGAGTTGGTTAATATGTTGGAGGTTGTACGCCCATGTCGCTACAACCCACAGCATCTTGGCAAAATATAATGTCACTTTTATGCTTCCAGTTTACTTGTGGAATCACTCGCTAGAGGGAAGTGCCGTTACTCACGACGCATAATCTGTGAGAGTCGGGCCTGTATGGACTGGTACCATCGTAGGCAAGTGAATCAAAGACGCGACCCAATTTTTTAAACAACTACCCAAGACGCTGAGTCCTGTCGGGTTGTGAGTAGTCGTAGCGGTATGGGCTGGGTTTTAGATTTGAGCAAAATAATCTGCCTGGGTCTGTATACGCAAAGTTGAAACAAAATAGAGACTCAATCTCGATGTGGCAAAATAAATTGTTTATTTTAATATTGTGAACCATAGAAATTATTCTTATTGCCTACTTTTTTTTTCTTTTTTTTAGGCTAGAACATACTTGGAAGAGTATTTGATGTATGATAACAACGAGAGAACCCAAGCATCAATTTATTTTATAATTCTGGAAAAGAATGCATTTAACCCCATTTTTAAATATTTGTTTTGGGATTTTAATGTTATAAATATTCTTCCCAAATGGTTAACAAGCCCACATTAGATCAGAAGGGTCTGTCATTGAGTCGAATAATTCAATTGTCAAGGGTTCTTTAAAGTTAACGTGGAGGGGGTGGTTTTGATTTGAGGCTTGTGCCCAAATTATCTCTTGCCATGTCCTACACTACTCACAATGATTTGGGAACTATGTCAGAAAATCCAGTTGATATTTCACGTTCAACGACTTATACTCACTGAACTACTGTGTTTACCGCCTGGTTATGACTTGTGAATACATATAAATACTGACTCGCTAGCCTGGAGGTCGGATGTTCGATCCTTGCATTGGTTCCACTTCTCAGTGATGCAGGATGGAGGGCCTGACAAGGACAGCTGTCTAGTCGTTAGGATGGGACAAAAAACCGAGGTCCAGTGTACACATCGGAGTGCACGTAAAAGATCCCTTGGCAGTTCGAATTCGATATAAGAGTAGGATTTTTGATAGAAATCAAAACAACATAAAAGTAGATTTTAAAAAGCATGGCATTCGCTATTGGTTAATCGAATGACTGACGTTATCGGGTCAAATGTCCTGTGCTTAATACCTGACATCATAGAACGCGAGCTCCCACTATAACTCATTAGATATACATGTACATGAGTGTAGGCCATAGAAAGTATAAAAAACCAAACGAAATATAGATCTATGTTTAAATTAGATTGCGATTTTCTCTGATATTTTTATATTTCAATCCTGTAATCTTGAGGCTTAACCTCCTTTTACTTTGGTGGGGGTAGATGGCCGAATGGTTTGCATGTGCACGCTGTATCATATGTCCTGTCATTGAATCAACTGGCGTGGTTTCGAATACCCAGTTGTACGTGACAAGTAGTAGGTTAGTCTGCCCTGTCCAACCTTGTGGGTTTTTTTCTCCGGGTAATCCGGTTTCCTCCTACTGCTAAAGACCCCTATGCACAAGTGAATTTTTGAAATTAAATTAAATCATATGTTAGTCCCAAAAATCACCTAATTTGTGTCTAGTGGACTTAAACCCCATTTATCTCTCTCTCTCTCTTTCTCTCTCTCTTGTTTGTTTTCTGTGTATGCTAATTATTTCTAGATGCCTCACAAATCACTTGTAATCTAGCACATTTCAGTTTTTGAAAGTATTTCAATTTAGAGCATAGTTAATCTTATTATTAGTGCTTGGTTGGGGTGTTATTAAATTTAGATATATTTGAATTATATATGTATGGGGCAGGGATTGTTATTTTTTGTTTTTTCTGATGGGGAGGGGGGGGGGTCATTATATAACACAATTTTATTAAGATTTTTTTTGGTTAACATTTCAAAGGTCTATTTAGTTTTGATTTGGCGGTATTAATTTACTTTTCATTTTGTAAATAAATAATAATTTTAAGTGCTGGGTCGGGATGTTATTAAATTTAGATATATTTGAATTATATATTTATGGGGTAGGGATATTCTCAGTTGTTTTAACTTTTTTAAGGTAAAGAAAAATTTAAATTGCTATCTTTGTATTTCTGAAGGGAGGGGGGGGGGGGGCATTATATAACACAATATTATTAGAATTTTTTCTTCTTCTGTTTTTCTGTTATCATTTTAAATGTCTATTTAGTTTTGATTTCGCGGTATTAATTTACTTTTTCTTATCATTTTGTGAATAAATAATAATTTTAACAAAAACATTTATTGTTACCGTATTTATCAAGCTTTACAGATTAAACAGAGCAAAAGGAGGGGTACTGCACGGGAAAGGTTGTTACTGGATATAAATTGGGGGAAAAATACAAACAAGTTTTTGTTTATAGTTACACACAAGTTTCAGAAATTTCAACACAAGTTTCAGAAATTTCAACACAAGTTTCAGAAATTTCAACACAAGTTTCAGAAATTTCAACACAAGTTTCAGAAATTTCAACACAAATTTTCACACAAGTTTCAACACAAGCTTGTGTTGTTTTATCATTTTCAACACAACTTTTGTGTTGTTTCACCATTTAACACAAGTTTGTGTTGTTTCAACACAAGTTTGTGTTGTTTCAACACAAGTTTGTGTTGTTAAATAGAGACACCTAACTTGTGTTGAAAACAAAACAAATTTTTTTTACAGTGCACAATAATGTACCCTCAACCATCTACGTTAACATTTGCATCTTTAAAACGTCTACACATGCTTTGCTTAACCGAATGAAGTTTACTGTGTTTAAATATATAGTGCCGGGTATTACGTGTAGGATAAAGCACGAGACTAAGGTTATGCTGGGGATATTTACCGTTAAAGGTTTATAAGCAGGGATACTAACCAGATTCAATGTATTTTTATATTTAAACGTACGACATCGCGTTTATATGAATATGAGGTGGGAAAAGCCAAGCCGAGACGAGAAATTAGATTGGCATGTGGGCTGCAGACATACTTTTCATTCGTCCGGTTCCACCTGCTTTAAACACAAAC
The DNA here is from genome assembly GCA_917208275.1 of Patella pellucida. NCBI lineage: Eukaryota > Metazoa > Mollusca > Gastropoda > Patellidae > Patella > Patella pellucida. The sequence goes on from OU795037.1 coordinate 83,795,873, forward strand.
TATTTATCAGTGTTGAGTGTAGTTTTATGGTCATCTCTAGCCACTCAGAACTTAAAGTACTTTCCTTTACAAAATCTCAACATAAAGTACCATCACTAACAAATCAAAAGCTATTGCCAAGAAATCGCATACATGTAGGGTCCTTTCCGTTCCCGCTCCGGTGCTTGTGGAAACCGTCATATTCATAATACGAGGTTGCAGAAACTGCCGAAGATTATTTATTGCTGAATTCATAACTTCTTTGAGATCTCTGGCGCTTTTAGGGTCTTGGCTTTAGGGTTGATTAATTTGAATAATGTTTTAAAATGGAGAGAGAGAGATGAATTGAGTTTAACGTCCACTCGACACAAACTAGGCCATTTTTGGACTAACGTATTGTTTTCAATTTTTTATTTCAATAATTCGCTTGCGCGAAGGGGTCTTTAGCAGTGGGAGGGAACCGGAGTGCCCGGAAGAAACCCACCAGGTTGTAAAATGGAATTAATTGATAATGTGTAGGGTCTTAAAACCTGTATTTATATTTATAGTTTACAATTTATTTCAAATGTAATGCAGGCTGTCTAGGTGGTCGCAGGATTTTCCGATGTGTGGTAGTACAAGTACACATCAATCACCCATTAATATAGACAGTTCAAAAATCAGAGTACAATCAAGTCTTTAGGATACATCACAATGACTGGATACCAAAAACCAATCGCCATGACTGTAAGAAATAATGGGCGCACTGGTAAGATATCATTTTGTCAAATCCTGTAATTTGTCAAATTCATGCCAAACAAACTTTAAATTTACATACGATAACCCATTGTTATCAAATTCTATATGAAGTTTGTGATTTCTATGATAATTATACATACAATATGTTTGAGCCAAATTTGCCTATAGCAGGTATTTCTTTAGCCAGACCTGAAATGTTATATAAACTATTAATTAGACCTTTATTAAACATACATTATGCAAGAGCTAAATCTGCCGATCCCAGGTCTTTCTTTAGACCTGAAATGTTATTAAAACTATTAAAAAGGCATTTATTAACAAAACAAGACCATAATCAACTCTCGATGACATCGGATACTGGAGATTTTAACTAGATTAGAATGGTTCGCCATTTAAAATTTGATCTAAAATGGGAAAGCGTGACTAAGTTGCGTATATACTAGCGCCCTGTTACCACTATGCACACATCTTGTCAAAACTTGAAGCAGGTATAATTTGGCACAAAATGAAGTAAATTGAAAGAAATTTTCAATATTTTCTATTGTTATGATTTATTTTTGAATTATTAAAGAAAGAATGAACAACTCCTTATTAAACTCTTAACTGATGTATCTTTAACACGAAGGACCTTAACCAACTCTGGAAGCCATCTTGTGTGTCGGATTTTCATTGGATATGAATCTGATTTGCTGCTCAACGCTCATTGATGAATTAATCCAAAAATGGATAACCGAGACTATGTTGTTTTAGTAATGATGATCGAGGCTAGGCTTTAATTCAAACGCTAATATCTCGGTTCAGAGTGGAGTAGTTTCACTGAAATTCTCAGCATATTCCCTTTATATTATCTATTTTTTTTACATGATCTTCCATAATGCCCCTTTAACCATACAACAATAATAGGAAACGCGTTGTCATTTCAGCCCAGATAGATATAACAAGTGGTGATGCATTTATTGAGGATGGTGGACTCCCCTCAAAATATTAACTGCTCCAGTTACACTTACATTGGGGTTCTAATAATTTAATGGTTCGGAACACACAATTGATACCGAAAGGTTTCCTATGGAAGTAAGTTGAAGTTCAATAAAAATATCCAATTGAGCACAAGGAAAAAATAAATGGCGTGTACGGGGATTAAATGGACTTTAATGTCGTACATTTCTGTACCAACCGGACCAATTATGTTATGATGGAAATTCTTCCCGGTCAGTGGGGTTTCCGCCAACAGTTCGTCGAATTGAAACTTAGGGTAGGTAGTGGTGGTCGAGTGGTCGAAAGAGAGAGAGAGAGAGAGAGAGAGAGAAATGAATGGGGTTTAACGTCCACTCGACACAAACTAGGTCATTTCGGAACTAACATATGGTTTAATTTTATTTCATTATTTCGCTTGCGCGTAGGGGTCTTTAGCACTGGGAGGAAACCGGAGGACCCGGAGAAAAACCCACGAGGTTGGACAGGCGACTTTCTCGGCCAATACAGTGATTGTATATGCGACATGAAAAGAAAGACCAAGCAAGGCTCATGTGAACGGCATTCTCAGCCTATGAGCTGTCCATTTATTGTATCGATCAGCAGTTTGAACCCAAAACACTTGCAAATTTATGATTCCTACGCATGCGTTGGCCATCGAATCTCCCTTTGCAAAGATTCTTCGTGTAACGTTAGCCTAAGCGTCATTACTCATTTCAAAATTGCCGCGATTGTGTTTATCACATTTAACTTACTTTTTGTTTTCCTTCCAGATGCATTTGGTCCATTCTTTAAGTTCTGCGGGAGGTGTGGGGAGGCGGTAACCCTATCTGAAAGTCTAGCTGTTATTGGATTTATGTTTGAGGTAACTTTAATACCTTCATATCGAAATGAAATGAAATTTGGTTTAACGTCCTACTGTTCTGCTCCTAAACTGGGCTAATGAAGACGGGCATACGCCATACAGTGTGCTATGAGGAAAATTTGCCCGGGCAGCGGCGCTACGGCTTACTCTTATATCTTAATCCAACTACCAAGAAATCGTGAACGCCAATGTGTTCACGGGATCTCGGATTTTCGTCCTATCCGGAGGACTTGACAGCTTCTTGCCAGGCCTTCCGTCCGTATGTAACTAACGTACGAAAATTAATTGGTGGCTAGCTTATTTTCCATACATATATAGTGAATGGACATTTTTCTCAGTAATCCCACCCAGAATTTGGCTATTTCTTAATTTGCGTTAATTAGATTTGAAATACATAAACTATTAGTCAATCCCAACGCTAAAAATATCAAAGGAATAGATTGAAATACATGTAGACACGACCGACGCACAAAATTGTGCCAAGATGGCAGCCTCTATGAACAACCATTCGAAGACGCTGTCATTGAAGACGACGTCAATTCTATTAGTTGTAGATGTTATTACCATACAGATTTAACACAAGACATTGTATTTTAAAGTTTTATATACTTTTAAAACGGTAGTATTGGCAGTTTTTGGTCGAGGCTACATTATTCAACAATTTATACATTTGCATTGCTGTGCACTGATGGCAAATGCAGCGAATTATTAGTTCAAATAATTAATTTCGAGTGATTAAAAATATAACTAACTCTGGGACACAGAAGCTAATTATCTAAGCCTGTCAAACAGGAATCACTACAGTATTAATACAAACGTTTTGTGTGCGCAATTGCCAATGAACAAGGTCTGGGACGACAAATCCCAACCCGTTCACCGCCATACAAAGGTGGCAGCACACAAACTACGCAAATGCTGCCATGATCAACCGCCTAACAATTATCACCAAAATTCCACCCTCGTGTACCTTATGTCTCCAGTTTACATTTTGGAGAACCATTAAACAGTCATCTTCAGTGTATTTCTGAAGGATCATTATCAACCACTACCATTGTCATTATACAAATTATGGGGAAGCTTTATAAAAAAACAGCCATCTTCAGAATACATCTGAAGGAACATTATCATTATCATTATCATTATAGCACAATTTCTCCAGTGCAAATTATGGAGAACCATTATAAAGATCATCTTCAACATCTCTGAAGGAACATTATCAATCATTATCATTATCATTATCCTTATAGCACATTGTCTACAGTACAAATTTTGGAGAACCATTATAAAAAAGCCATCTTCAGAATATCTCTGAAGGAACATTATCATTATCAATCATTCTCATTATCAAAATTATCATTATAGCCCAATGGGTCCACTGCACATTATGGAGAACCATTATAAAAGTCATCTTCAGTATCTCTGAAGGAACATTATCAATCATTATCGTTATCCTTATAGCATAAGGTCTCCAGTGCAAAATATGGAGAATCATTATATAAACCATCTTCAGTATCTCTGAAGGAACATTATCAATCATTATCATTATCATTATAGCCCAATGGGTCCACTGCACATTATGGAGAACCATTATAAAGGTCATCTTCAGCATCTCTGAAGGAACATTATCAATCATTATCATTATCATTATCATTATCCTTATAGCACAATGTCTCCACTTCAAATCATGGAGAACCATTATAAAAATCATCTTCAGCATCTCTGAAGGAACATTATCAATCAGTATCATTATCATTATCCTTATAGCACAATGTCTCCAGTGCAAATTATGGAGAATCATTATAAAAATCATCTTCAGTCTCTCTGAAGGAATATTATCACTCATTATCATTAAAACACAATTTCTTCAGTGCAAATTATGTAGAACTTGTTATAAAATTCATCTTCGATATCTCTGAAGGCTCATTATGAATCATTATCATTATAGCAATATGTACCCAGTGCCAATTCTGGAGTACCAATATAAATAGAATAAGACTTTCAAGTCATTCAATTTCTCTGTATTTGACTTTCCGTTATTGTTGCCTCTCCGTCATCGTATACGGATAGGTATCTACCATGTCAACCGATGAGAAATATTCCAACCCCCCTTGGATTGTGTTCAGGAAAATAGAGTTCCCCAAATCTGAGAGGTAAACACCATCGTCTTTGAACAAGAGGAGAGATCAGGGTGGCTTAGTGGAGAAGGCGCTGGTTCGCTAGCCTGGAGGTCGGGTGTTCGATCCCTGCATTGCCCGAGAAAGTTCATCTTGATTTTCCGGCGTGATTTCCCCTTGTCAGTGATGCAGAAGGAGGGCCTGACAAGGACAGCTGCCTAGTCGTTCGGATGGGACGAAAAACCGAGGTCCCGTGTACACATTGGCGTGCACGTAAAAGAACCCTTGGCAGTTGGAATTCAGTTGCTGTCGGGGCAAAATTTCCCTCATAGCACATTGTATGGCGTTTGCCCGTCTTCAATTAGCCCAGGTTAGGTGCTTTAGCGTAGGACGTTAAACCCCATTTCATTCATTCATTGAACAAGAGGTCATTTTCCCGGATGAAATCTACCCCCCAAATCTAGGGTTAACTTTGCCGCGTAGCTATTAATCCGTCTACGACATCGTTCCATAGCAATATGATTTTCAGAATTTCGCCATTTGCGACGGGGAAGAATTTGAGACCAAATCAATATAACTGAAGGATACATATGCTTTATGAATATCAGTAAATGTGACAATATTTGCCTAATATCAAATAATGGAGAAATTTCAATATCATTCCCCCCACAATGAACGATAATAAATTGAGGTGGAGTGATATAGTATGATAACGTTTTGATTTTCTTTTTAATACCGTTTAGTCGGAGACCTGAATAACCCTGCCAAAGAATATCTATTCCAAGTCTATTTTAATCCCAAATTTTGACCTCCTGGACTTACCTTTGCGTTACAGAAAGCGTCTCTTATAATCGAGGAGCCGACACACCACACGGTCACTGGATTAGAGAATGAAAAAGCAAAGGGTCAATTTAAGAGATTTTTTGGCATCGCTATAGGTAGCCGAATGTATGAACGATAAGCAGATGATTTCCATCTGCCAGCAACAAGTATCGTGTCCCAAGAAAGCCCAGCCATAGCACAAGCTGTGGCCATCCCTATGCGGAATGGGTGAGACCTAAAACGTTTTGCATCTATTCCCAGTAATTCTAAAGACTTTACCAACACCGCAGTAAACTGATTACGCGTCAAACACGTGCGGTCAAAATGACAAAATAACGGACCCCGCGACTGACCACGCACAGACAAAAATGACACATATCTTGTACCGGGCAAATAGTCGAATTAACACCAGATATTGTAATCGTGGTACCTTTAAAAAATTGGTCAGTTTTCGCAAGTTAACCCATAGCAAGATATTTGATTTGTCAATTGAAACATCCATAATTGAAACAATGTACTGTACGTCATTTCCTTTCGATAATGTTAACTCTCCCACTGGAAAAACCCAAAGAACGCAAATGTGTATGCCGCTCTGAAAAGGTCCGCCTCATAGATATTGGAACAAACTAACGGCAGGACGTTATATATTTTCTGTAAAATAGAAACCGAAATTGGGAGTCTCGTATCTGTGGGGTTTCTCAACTTTTTCATACCTTCCAGTACTCTAGTCCTTAAATAACTCTTAGTTATATCAACACAACCAAGTGTTTTACACTGAAAACTAATGGAAGACATGTAAGATCGGGCGGTTTTATAGACTAAGCCGCGGAGAGATATATCCGCTATAAAGTTCATCACGTGATCTAATTCTGGAGGCCAAGTTTGTTGAAAATCATTTTTAACACGAAATTTTTAAAACTCCAATAAGCCAGTTGCATAAGTCATATGAGTATTGGTAGACCACGAATTGTGTAATAGTCTATTCACTTCACATTGTAAATCGTGTTTAGTGTGTTGTCCGAGATTGGTTGTGGGTTGACGTCCGCTGCCGGTGCTAAGCTTCTGAATCGAGTCCACTGCTTTCGAGAAATAGAATCAGATATGGCATTAGAACAACTAGATAAATGACGACTGCGAAAAATAATGTTATTCCTTAAAGCATACAAAAGAAAGGGTCTCAAAAGTTGCATAACCCGTTTGGTTTTAGATGTACAATTATTTAAGATAGTTACCAGTGACATATTATCAACATTAAACCTTATTTTCTTATTGGCCAACTTTTTTCCCATTACAGAAATAGCAATACAAATTGGAACTAACTCTAAAAACGTTATATCAGACATAATCGCACTATTCTTCCAAGGGAGTGGCCACTGAAAATATGTCCACTGTCCGGAAAGATACGCCCCGCAACCCATGGCATATCTTCTCGCACTGTCCGTGAAAAGGTGCAAGACTTCACTGTTTGATCAGATTAATTCAGGAAAGTAGACTTGACCATTGAAATCTATCAAAAATTCAAGCCAAGTCAGCATGTCTTGTTTAAGATCGTCATTAATTCTAATAAAATGAAATCATTTCTTAATTCCGATCATGGCATCATAAAGCCGTCGTATAAATGCACTACCTGGCCTAATAGCCTTGCAGAGAAAATTAAGGAAGCCAGCCAACGACTGCATATTATTATCTTTTAAAGTGATTTTCTTTCTTGTCGAATACAATTGTAACAAATTAATTAATTTTTGAGTTTTGTTTGTTGGTACACGGATAACCGATTTTACAGTGTCAATTTCAAGACCTAGAAAAGTGAGGGTTGTTGTAGGGCCAACGGTTTTTTCGTGTGCTATAGGTACTCCAATCTCTGCGCACAGATCTACGAAAAGGCTAATCAATTTTGACAAGTTGAAATATTCCCGCCGATGAAAATAAAATCATCCAGATAATGTTCGAGGGAATCCAAACCAGATGTAAATTCTACAACCCAATGCAAAAAGGTTGAGAATTTCTCAAATAAACTACAAGAAATCTAACAACCCATCGGTAGACATTTGTCAATATAATACTTATTGTCGAATTGAAAACCTAACAAATCAAAATCTCCCGGTTAAAACGGTAAGAGTCTGAATGCTGACTTAATTTCCATTTTGGCTAAAAATGCGCCCTTGCCCACGACGCAAATTTTTTCGATCACTCTATCGGAAGATGTATATTTAACAGAACACACTGTGGGATCTATAAAATTATTTATACCTTCCGATTCCGGGAATGATAAATGCGTGATGAGTCTCCAAGATCCATCAGATTTAGGGACCACGCCAATGGGCGAGATATGGAGATTTGAAATTGGAAGTTCGACGTAAGGACCCCCTATTCGACCCAATTCAAGTTCTTTCTTTTTTTTTCCTTGCAAAGTTGCGTGATGTTTATACGCGGATATTAGGTTGTTATTCCTTTTGAATATGCGAGGACCCGTGTAATTAATACGAAAACCCCTAATTCGTCAGCTACTGAACGTTTCGGATAAATGTTGAGGTACTCTAACATTTTATAAACATTGACGGGGGTTCTACCCAACTCCGAAACAGTTACAGACGGAGGGCAAATTATTTTTTTGATCGATTGTTAGACACCCTGTTACGATTTAGGCCTGGTTGATCCGGTTCGCCCTCCGATTGAAATATGTATTACCAGTTTTAGAATATGGGTGGAGTCGAAATTTTCGAAATGTAGAACTAGGCGGAGACAGGAAGGGCGGTGTTACTCTACCTTGTTGATTCTCCCTATTTGAACAACTGGTTCCAGCGTGTGGCCCCCGACAAATTATACAGCAATGCTGATAATTACAGTCTTGTTGAAGACAGAAACCCCTATTGTTAAATTCATAGCATCTGCCGGTTGGCTTGGGACTTGTGAATGTTTTATTTGTGTACGGACTTGACATACTTAACAACCATAGCTCATAATCCACTACAGCCCAAGAACTAGATGGATCTAATGTCCTTTTATATCGGAATTGTTTATCATATTCAACCCAACCTTCGCCTCGTGGTGCCGCTAGTCTTATTGTGTGCATATATTTTAAGCATTTCTTGCGTACGAGAAGGATGAGCCGTTAAATAAATCGCCATGTATACTAAAAAGGCGTCAGTCCAGACGTCCAACGTCCAATTGATTTTTCGGCTGTGTCAGTATGCCTAAAATTGTCATATTTTGAAGACAGCCGATCCTGGGATTTATTAATTTTTGAAAGGTTGATGTAGTCACCCTTCAAAATCCGATTCCTAGTTTTCGGAGACACATTCGATTCCATCAAGCCATGGACGGAGTCTAACACAGGCGGATGTATATGCTCAAATTGGGCTTCGGCTTCTGTATCCGTCTCACTAGAGGCCCCCATATTGAAAATTTATATTACCTTGTGAACTCTTCTCCATCTGATCATCCGAGGTTTCGGAATGCGAGTTGATTGACGTAATGGTACTGGAGGGTTAACCCACCCTGCCAACTCTTTTCTTGGTAGAGACGGCAATGTTATGGCTAGGTGGCATAATCAATGGCTCTCTTTGGGTGTATGGGGTTGAATGCCGGGTATTCTTGTTGATCGTCCCTTTGGCCGGGTAGAGACAGTGGATGACCTCTGTCTTGTCTCGCTGCGTACCGAAGCTCTCCCGGTCGCAGACTGTCCTCTAGTTTTTCTCTTCCTAATGCGGCGATCGTCAATCATTTTGGCTAAAGCTGTACCACTTTTTTCTAAAGTTGGAGGCATGGACATGCTGGTCTCAGAAATAGTCCCTTCGTGATGTACCATGGCCCTAGTTACAGTCACGGATGAAACTGGGCTGCTGTTGGTTTTTCGTCTCGATGGCCGCGACGGTGTCCTTTCCATAATTATATTTTTAACGGATCATACTCCACATGAAGAATAAAAAAAAACAATAAATTAAATGATATAATTAGGGAGAACATTGCTAGTTTGTTGTTTTAATTGCAAAAATGTAGAAACACGTGTTATGAACAACCTTCCGACTTCATTGAACAATGATTTGGACCATTTGATTTAAATCCATCAACATCGACAATTACAAGCATTTGACCCAGTGTAATATAATTGATTAATAAAAGGCAATATCCTTAGCAAATAGTAAATAAAATATTAACATCACAAGATATAGTGAACAATTACAAACCTTATTCTGTTTTTTAGCGATAAACTGCTGTGTTGAGTTGACGAAACCTCATTCAAAAGTGCCGGGTCAAGAAGATTAGTAAAGGGAAATAACTCCGTTTAGGAGATTAGATTACCTACAGTTCATCTACTGTAATAACATAATCTATTCACAAGGAATAGATATATTTATTTTTGTCAAAAATCTTTGGAAGAAGAGAGAACATGTTAGGACAGTGCGAATTATATAGTTTTTATGGGTGCAAAGGAAATAATGCTGAAGATAAACCTATTGTTTACAACGTAACGTGTTGTTGACCTCATGACCCATTGACGTGAATGTTATGACCTGTGATGTGTAGATCACGGCTAGTGCCCGTGTCTCAGTCTGAGACACTTCTCCGCAGGAAGCGTGTCTCATATGTTCAAAATGGCCCTCCGTCCTGCTTCACTGACAAGGTAACTTTCTTGGCCAATGTAGGTATCGAACACCGGACCTCAAGGCTAGCGAGATAGCGTCTCACCCACTAAGCCACCTGGCGCCCCCCCCCCCCCCCTTCATATCGAAAGCTGGACCCTATTTTGTATGGTTGTCAGTAAGACAACGGAAGACCTAATCATAATATAAACTTTAATGCTAGGTTACCACTGCGTTAATATAGGAGGGCCCACGAACTGGTACGTGCAGATACGTTCGGATTCGTTACGATACGTTTCAACACGATTACAACGACCGACCACAATATATGATAAGACCTGGTAGGATCCCCACTATTAAAACCACGAATTCAATCTGGCGTGAATCGTGATAGTGGAACCTATAGTATTAGGCAAATTTTTTTATAGGAAAGCCTGAAATATCTGAGTTTATATTAGTCACTTGTATTATTTTGTATTTTTGTAGATTTCTGATGACGATAATGAAAAGTATGCTAACATCATCTCTAAACTAACGGCGATAGCTCAATATAGTAGCAGAAGTAAGTATTTTCATTATATTCTCTTCGATCGATATCTGTGAACTATCAGCACAATATGTAACTTTAGGCAAAAATAGAATGTAAACTATTTATAGCATAGAGAATTCGGGAGAGCAACCGGTAACATTTCTTTCATAAGAAAAATACGCAATTTGCAATTCATATAACATCCACTGATTGCGTCGGGTTGTCGCTTTGTTGCTTAATGATATCGTATTTTATAGCCAATTCGCGACATTTAAATTTGTTAAAATGTATTCAATTCATTTTGTGTGATTAATTGCAGGTGTACCATTGCCAAAATTTGCTGTCGGGGACTTGCTTCCTAACAATCCAAGTCATTTTTACCGATACTTTGGAAGTTTGACAAGACCAGGCTGTGACGAGATCGTTGTTTGGTCAGTCTTCAAGGAAAAGATCAGAATCTCAAATCGTCAGGTACGATCAAATATTGTGTTTTTGATTTATGTTTTCTAACACTATTTATTCTATAAATAATATTATATATAAATAATGAAGACGGGTATGCGCCATACAGTTTGCCATGAGGGAAAATTTATCCCGGCAGCGCGCTATGGTCACTCTTATAGAATTCCAACTGCCAATATATATTTTACGAGCACGCCAATGTGTACACTGGACCTCGGCTTCTCATACCATCCGAATGACTGGATGAACTTTCTCGGCAAATGCAGGGATCGAACACCCGACCATCAGGCTAGCGAGCTAGCACCCACTCAGCCACCGTGAACTCGATAACGATAGAATATGTAATTATTGCATGTATTGGATTAGTAAACAAGCGGAACCTATATATAATCATCTCCTGTCAGAAATTATTTACAAAGAAAAAATCCATTATATACTGGTGTAAGTTACAAAGGAAAATGACTACTTTGTTTATTAAAAAGATCTATTTTCAATTAATGCACAAAGGGTAGTATGGTTAGCGAAACAAAATAACTTTATCTCTCCTGTTAGTTTTATAGGAGTTGAACCACTCTCCACGGAGAGAAGTAGTCTTACTTCAAACTTCCTTCATGAAAAATAAATTACTGTGTAAACATACCGTTTTATACGTTTACTTTAAACATATTTTTATGTTCATTAAATGACAGTAGAATGAGACACACGATTGCAACTTATTAGGTCTTATCCTTTACATACATTTATTAAACTTCAAGCAAATTACAAGCATAAGTATATAATAAGGGACGTTTGATAGCCTGAAAGATCTTTCAAACTTGTCAAAAGTCCCTATTGTGTATACCCAACGGTTGAAATGAAGCAATACGTGTAGTTTGTTGGAGGGGATGCAGTTGAAATAAAGAAATACGTGGTTTCTTACCACACTTACCAATAATAAAATAATAATAAACATCCAATGGAGGCAATCTTCTTATCTTGATATTCAAAGCAATATGATTTATTTCAGCTGGCCGAATTCCGCAAATTAATGTCTTCTGAAGGTGGTCATCTCCAGGATAACTGGCGACCTGTTCAGAAATTACACGATAGAGTTGTTCGAGCTAATTTTAACGTGGCGGATACAGACGTGAGTACATAAAACCGTAACAATTTATATTAATATCTGAATATTTAGATTCATCGATGTTTCGGAAGGTATATTTTAGACTTGTAGCTACTTTGTAATCATAATTCATCTCTATATAAGAGTACATAAGCAATAAATGGGGCGGGTTCAGTTCCCAATCTGTTCCTAATGATAGACCAATCGTTTGCTGTACTATATAAACCTCAAATCCATTTAAAGCTTATCAATCGGATCATACTAATCAAAATTATCTTTGAGATCTGAATGTTGAAGCATAGAATATAAAGTAGAAATTCAAACGTTTCTATTGATTTAGCATTGAGTTTATCATTATTTATTTTTTCTAAAGTGTATATAACCGCTAGGTTCTTTAATAACAGTATGTCAGGAATGGATTTTCAATATTTTAATGACTGGAACTTATGATAAGTTTCAATAATTCAATACATACAATGTACACCAAACCTACAGCACAGTAGTTGACCGACGTAGCTGTTAATGAATTGCCTATAGATGTACATTATCCTTTTTTATATTCTAAGTATTAAGGGTTAAGTTCAATTGTCGACATCAAAATATATTCATGTACTGTACAGGATTATCTCTTAACACAATTAAACAATAATGAATTAAATATCTAACCGATTAGCTTCTACTCTGATTAACATTATCCATGACACATTATATACTATCTGAAACTGGCCGGCCATTATGCCTGGACAGTGGACATTTATGCCTCCCATTAAAAAAAATATAACGTACAAAATATGAGAGACTATCATAAAATATATACCTTATGTTCAGTTTCCCCTCTACTGCTGCAGTGTAAAACGGGAATATTCGCTATTAATAACATGTGCCCATGTATTCACCACATTATCTAGCAATTTGTTTCCATAACTTAAGACCTATCCTAAGTTGTACATGTAATTGTCCTGTTATATTTTCTTATTTTATCATTGCCTGTTAATGACTAGAGAAGCCTAGTTGAAACGTCGCTCAGTAATTAGCAGTAATTGTATTCTATCAAATTGTGACCTGTCTAAATGCCACTGAGGCAGTCTATCCGTGGAACTCTGTAATGTGTCATGCTCTAATGCAATTCTGGTTCTTCTTTAATTACTTTCGTTATCCATGCCCACTCAGTGAAGCACCCAATCAATTTTCTAGTTTTATATATCCGTCTTTCAATTGAAATACTGTACACAAGTTTCTGGATTTTGAAATGGAGCATATTTACTATTTGGATAAACGGTTTCACCAGAAGTCCAACGGTAATTGATTTAAATTGACCGGTGAGTGGCCATTGCGATGTCGAAGACTGTGGATGATATTAAGTTAAAGGCTTAGCTCCTTAAATGGGTATTACCCCATGTATGTTATTCAGAAATGGTGTCTTCTTTAAATTTCATTTACTTACAGGACTCGTCATCAGCAGAAGAAGAATCTTAGACTCGTCTTCTTTCACAATGTAAATAAACACTTTTTAAAGGGTATTTTATGCTTTGATGTTACTGTAATTTCCGGCCAGATGAATCCCTTACAACAAATACAACTGTATGAACAATAATAATATTGCAATATTAACACCAAGAGGCTTTGTAGCAACGGAGCTAAAGGAGGATAATTTTAATTTATAATGGGGGGGGGGGCACAATAGATCCGTGCAATTAGCTTCAACAAAATTTCGTAGTTTAACGTCCTGCCGTTCTGGTCCTAAGCTTGGATAATGAAGACGAACATGGGCCATACAGTGTGCTTTGAGGGGAATTTTGCCCGAGCAGCGGCGCTACGGCCTACTCTTATATCGAATTCAAGATATATTTTACGTGCACGCCAATGTGTACACGGGACCTCGGTTTTTCGTCCCATCCGAACGACCAGACAGCTGGCAGGTCCTCAGTTCTGCATCACTAACAAGGGGAAACCACGCCGGATAATCTGGATGAACTTTCTCTGCCAATGCAGGGATCGAACACCAGACCACCAGGCTAGCGAGCAACCATCTTATCCAAAAAAATCCTACCCCCCGCCATCTATACCTTGGAATTAAACCAAAAAAAATCAAATTGCATACATGTGAATCAACTTCTTAATATTATTTAATGGTTTTTCACCGCTTTACCTGGTCTGGAAACGCTTTGACATCTATTACCACAACCTTGTCGACAACATTTCTGTGTCAACAGACAGTCTCTATCATTCCTACATTCATCGAATTTGTTACAAGGTCGACGGGCAGGAACAAATCTTGGACACACACCTTCAATTGTATAAGTGTGAGAATATTTAAGAATTTATTTGTTACACGACTGGCTGGCAGGAGGTACACTCCTAAGTGGAGAACTTTTAAGAATGGAATTCGATCATTGTACAGTAAAGGTATATTGTTGGTCCTGCAGTTATATCAAAAGCCCCCCCAAAATGTAACCCCGTCTAGGATGACAAATTGTAGACGAGTTAGGAATGGTGTGTTTAAATGAGTAAATCTATTGAAACGACCTTGAAATGGGGTTTGACGTACTCCGTTTCCGTACATATAGCAGAGCTAATATTGACAGGAATATACATCAAGCAGTGTATTACGGTGGCAATTTTATCCGGAGTGCGTAGTTTCAGCCCACTTTTCTGAACCATATTCACCGCGCATCGCGGGGTTTATTTGGGGGGGGGGGGGGCTGGACTTACTATCGATACCTTTTCTGGTTTATTCAGTTTATTTCAGTAATCGTCTACAATACACATTGTCTGCGATATCACTTATGTGGAAGCAGACGCTAAACACCAAAGAGAAGAAAATAAACATTTTATATCCTAGTGTGATAACATTTTGCTGGATTATTGGATATAAGCCAGTGTGTATCATGTTATTTTTCTCTGGCATAATTACATGTATATAAGTATGTCATGTATTCCTGTTTTACCCCTAACGAGTAGCATGACTATAAATAATGTAAGAATTATCTGACCTGGTTTGGTGTGACAAGATCGCATCTTCTTCCACAAGGATTTGGACAACATGTAAGGTCACCTCTACACTCTCCATCATTACTGCATGCGTTTGTTATTGCTAGGTCAGGAAGGATGGGACAAAATCCTAGATAATAAACATTACGTAATACACAAATTTCTTGATCTATGACAAATAAACATCTAAGAGTTGCATGGGCTAATGGAGACGGACACGACCACCTTGGCTCTATTACATATTAAGAATTTTTTACAATAGCTTTATACTGTCAACACTCCGTTAATGGCAAGTCTAGGTTAGAACAATCAATTATATTGTTGCCACTCCACATTGTATAACGAAAATTGAAAGGCTGTGTATAATTATCTTATTTGTAAAACATTATATGATAAAGAATGTTTGAATAAAAAAAACAAATAGATGGAACAAATCTTGATGTTCAAATATCGCACTCTCCTCCCCAAAATCTGAAACAAGAGTACAAGAATTTCAAGAATCCATATCTCAAGTGGATCTGGGCCAAAGTTCACAACGAATTCTTAGACTTAAAAATTTACTCAAAATTGTTTGCCTTATTTTATCTAAAATATGTCTCTTTATTATACTTTTGGATTTTTTTAATGCAAAGTTTTGTGTTTCTGGATCAAAGATATGTCTTATAAAAAGTGATTGGAAGTTGAGTAAATTCTTAACTTAAGTCTGAGAATGCTTTGTGAACTCAGGGTCTGATCTCGCATTATAAAATAACGCGATTTAAACAAGGCTCCGAAAAACATATATAATTCAAAACATTATACCTGGTTTTGTTATTTGCGAGTTTGTATTAGCATCAACACATCGTCTACCGCATCCACGTTCACAACATTTCTGCCTTGAAGGACAATCTCCATCATTTTCACAACGACTGAATGGTCTACATTTGACAAAAAATGCTGATTGTGGCAAGTTGGGGCAAACACCTGTTAAATATTTTGTATACTTTTCAATTTATGAGCAGTTTACAATATTTGGGTTGGAATAAACCACTCGTAATTGGTTCAACACTTATTCTGAAAGCATGTCCGTAGCCTAGTGAAGCCTCACAACACAGGTTAGAACATTCGGCAAACCTCGACAGATTCTACGCATCTAATCTCGGCTGTATGACCATTTCCGCCATATTCAAACTGTTTTAAGGGTTCCGAATGGAAAATGGAAGCCCCCATTTGCCGAGTGAGGTTAGAAATCAAATATACAAGGGAGATAACTCTACTTTATGTCCTAGTCTATGTTATCAATAATAAGAGACATGGGAGAGAGAGGGAAAGAGAGAGAGAGAGAAATTGGGTTTAACGCCCACTCGATCCAAACTAGGTTATTTCGGGACTAAAATACGGTTCAGTGGATTTTCCATATTTCGTTTGCGCGTAGGGGTATTTAACAGTATAGAGGAAACCGGGTGACCAGGAGAAAACCCAGGTTGGACATGCGACCCTACTCCTTGCCACGTTCAACCCGGGAATCGAAACCACGCCAGTTGACCCAAAGACAGACTTTATGCTAACCATTGAGCCATCAACCCCCTCCCCTTAAGCCAAATAAATATTTAGTCTGATATAATAAGACAAAGTCTTTATAGTGATGTAGTGTTGTGTAATTCTGATTATTTACACTACAGCATTTGCTGTTCTTCTAATTATATTATTAGGAGGTTGTGGACGTATGTAGCTCTGCTATATACAGCATCAAAGTTTCATTAGGGGACTAACAAGTGGGATACGTTGAATTATATTCTTTCAATTAACGACGAATTTGAAACATTAACAACTAATTTCATAACTCTACCTGGTTTTTGGACTGGATCAATCGCAACATCAGTACATCGACTACTACACGCAAGTTGACAACATTTCTGGGTTAAAGGGCAGTCCCTGTCATTATCACATTGATCTGATCTTCTACAGAAAGGAGGAGGACGGATACTTGGACACATACCTGTAGGGTTTAATATACTATAAATCAGCGTTTCTCAACCTGGGGTGAATTCACCCCCAAGGGGGGAATGGCTCGCGTCCAGGGGGTGAATGACCACACTCCCAGTGTAACTTCAAAAATGGTCATATGTGACAATCTCCAGGAGCAAATTTCGCACTGAACTGGAAACAACTATTTTCATTAAAATATAAATTTGGTGTTCATTGAATCTTAACTTCGATCCGTATTCATTCCATATTCAATATTGTTTTGTTAATGTGGTCAGGGGGTGCAGGCCCGTGAAAGGATCCGTGCTTCATGTCGGATGGCTTCTATAGAAAATGGCCATTTTCAAGTTCCTCTGAAACGCCTGGAGGAGGGCCTGAAATGGCTAGAAATTACGTTTGCTGGCTCCAGTTTCTCGGTGGACGACGGTCAGTCAGTAACCTCATCAAAACTCCGGGGTGGGGTGGGGGGGTAAATGGGTCGGTTGAGAATTAATTTAGGGGTGAACGGTGAGAAAAGGTTGAGAAACGCTGCTATAAATAATTTTAAGCCGCATTAGATATCCATCCTTGTGTCATTTATTTTTATTAAATCATTAACATTTTGTAGAATAGGCATACCTGGCAACACTATAGACCGAAAAACTCCGGAAAACACCGAATAACTTCCGGAGAACCCAATTTAATACTGAATACCGAAAAACACTAAATACCGGAACACATCCTAAATAGGTAACCCGGTGTTTCCGGTATTTAGTGTGTTTCCGGTATTTAGTATGGTTCCGGTATTTAGTGTGTTTCCGGTATTTAGTGTTTTTCCGGTGTTTTCCGGTGTTCAGTATAAGATGGTGTTTTCTGGTGTTTTCCGGTGTATAGTTTAGCCCGGTATATCTATAACGTCATATCTTTCCTTGTCGGTTTTTGCAACTCTCTTTACGAAGTCATTTATATTTAAAACTGGACTACTAACGATCAGAGAGAAAATGTCCCAATATTATGGCCACATGTCTTCTTTTGTCATCACATCATTTTGTTTGATGGGTGCTAACCAAGGGAAATCTCCCAATCATGGCTATTAATTACTTTCTTTCGAATTACGAAATATAAGACTAACCTGGCTTTGGTCTAACGAGATCACAAACTCTGCCACAGGGGTTTGGGCAGCCTTTAAGATCGCCATTCAGAACTAACGTGAAAAAAACATAATAACTAATGTTTTAAAAACGTTAACATTAACGTTTTGAAAACGTGAGCATTAATGTTCAAATCACGATAAAAAAACTTTCCTGGGTCACGTGCCACAAACATTCACGGCGAACGTTAAATAGCGAAAAAATGATGTTTTGAAAACGTTCGGAAAACTAAATTTTGTTAGCTGGGATACACCCTGTCTCAAAAATATTGAGTCGTTTGGACGTGAGCGTTAAAACAGCTTATACGGACACGTAACCCTTTTAAGATTTCGGGTCAATGCTTTCGTTGGGTGACCTAATAATCGATTCCCGTTCCTTTAGAGGTCTACACGGTGAATGGTCCATGTTCTGTACTTGATAACAAAAGGTAAATTTCACAGACACATTATTTTCATAAAATAAAAGTCTGGTTTTATCAAATCACCGCATAATACAGTTTGGAACAACGGACTCCGTTTCAAGATGAAATCTGTTAAGTTGTTTGAAAACGTATCACATATATTGAGTTAGTTGCTCGGCCCTAAGGTAGGGGATCTTAATGGATTTTAACACACAATTAAGCAGTTGTATTCTCAAAAACATTATCGGGATTAACCCTTTAACGGAGGGCCTGGCAAGAACAGTATTTATATACATGTACTTTCTTGATAAACCCTATCGTCGGTGCAGGTTAGTAAGACATGAAATGGTGTTTAACGTCCTACTGTTCTGCTCCGACTGGGCTAATGAAGACGGGAATACACCATACAGTATGCTATTAGAGAAATGGTGTTTAACGTCCTACTGTTCTGCTCCGACTGGGCTAATGAAGACTGGAATACACCATACAGTATGCTATTAGAGAAATTAGTCTCGGACAGCTGCGCTACGGCCTACTCTTATATCGAATTCCGAGCGATTTTAACGTACATGTTAATATGTACACGGGGCCTCGGGTTTTCGTCCCATTTAAACGACTACAGAGAGCTGTACTTGCCAGGCCCTCCATCCTACACCAGTGAAAAGCGAAAATCCACGCCGGAAAATCCCGGTGAACTTTCTCGGCCAACACCGGGAGTGAATCCGTGACCTCCAGACTAGCGAGTCAGTTTCTTACTCACCTAGTCACCGTGGCTCCCACAGGTTAATAGGACGTTAAAAGGTAAACACCCTTCGTTTTCAGACATGCCCTTACGCTATTAAACAAGGTCATATCTGACGTCAATGACTAGTTTATTTTACACTTTTATGTTGCATTTCCAGTATTTGAACTTCAACTTTCAGGAAACCTATATGAATAATATTTAGCTGACGTAACCATTTGTATAACTAAGTTTATGATTTAAGGTGAAAATATATGTACACGGGATTACTAATCTTGTGAATTCCTAATGGGAACACGAGTGCAATTTACTATACTCATAATTTGCTAATTTACAATTGTAGACTCACATTTGCCTCCTTTTAAAGTCCCTGGTATATGGTGGCTGCTTGGTATCATGTCATGATGTATTGTGGTGCGCCAATCCGACATCCCGATATCACGACATTTTAACCCGACATCACAAGAACCGTTAGCCCGACATCACAATATTTTAAGCGACAAAACGGCATTTCGTATTCGGTATGTCTCTTCATATCTGCTTATGCAATCAATGACGACAAATGTCTAAAGGTGCGAATTACAGATACTTCACAACTTAAAAAAAACCAGTTACTATGACATCAATATATTATATAAAATTGTTAGATGAGCGAATCGTATATAATTATGATGTTATTAAACCGTCCTCAGATCGTCTATAAAAACCTTAAATTTTTATACAGAAGAACGATTTTTAAAAATGATGACGTTTGCGGGGCCTCGTCTTGCTTGCATTGATACAAGTAGACACAGCAACAAGTTTGTGTAAGTAAACATCAATTTACACAAATTAAAAATATTCTTTACAATTTGTTTTCTATTTTATCTTTTTTTTCACCGTAAAATTCTTGATTTTTATGAAGAAATAAATAGCACAAAATTATGCCCTCGACAAATGGATGGGTCATTATTTTATTTTCATTTCAAAGACTAACAAATGAATGTTGATAAATTTAACAATTAGTTGTTTTCTTTTGATTCTACAAAGTGATGGGCCATTTTACATAATTTGTTTCAATATTTTAATCTATGTTATTAAACTAGGCGATATTTTACGGTTGGTTAGTTTTTATGCTGTTAAAACATATTAATAAAGTATGTTTTCAATGATAGTGTTACACCAGCTATTTGATAATTTAGATAACATTTTAGACCTAAAGAGAGACCTGCAATAAGCAAATTTAGCTCCTGCATAATGTATGTTTAATTGTTACATAAATATACTAATGAAAAAAAAACTAATGAAAATATTAACTACAAAATGACTACCCACCCGTCATTGAACCCAACATACAAAAATCTGATATAATAGTTTAATTAACTTATCCAAACCATAATCAACTCTCGATCGCATTGCTAGCTTGCGATATTTC